>CM070775.1:52611533-52619033 GCA_036346955.1 Dipus sagitta | reverse complement strand
AATGCTCGAACATAAAATCTAAGTATGGACAATTTGAGCCCTGTGTGCATAATAGCAGTGAATCCATAGTTTCTGCAAGGCTTGGGTATGGTTATAGAACCCAGTGGTACTTGGCTTGCCTTGAGCTACAAAAAGATAGAAGGCTGGAGAGATGGCTTAGCAGTTAAGGTGCTTGCCTGTGGAGCCTAAAGACCCATGTTCAACTCTCCAGGTCCCACTTAAAGCAGACACACAAGGTAATTCAAGTGTACAAGGTGGCACATGCGCACAAGGTAACACACGGGTCTGGAGTTCGATTACAGTGTCAGTTCTCTCTCTTCTCTCTCTCTCTTTCTCTCTCTCTCTCTCTCACACACACACACACGTAAGAAAATAAAAATGTCTGTCGGTTGGGCTTGCCTCAAAAAAATGAAATTAAAAAAAGCTGGAGAACATTAGAAGACTGTCACATCCAGGAAATGATTCAGGCAGTCAAGCTGAGAGACTAGGCAGAGTGAGCAAGTAGAAAATCCATGTCAGAGACTGTTCCAGGGATTGAGGGGAGTTAGCTGATGCCACAGAATGGAAGGTTGTGATGAGAATGTTGTTCTTGACCAGGATAGAAACATATAAAGATATTTTTTACGGGCTGGAGAGATGGCTTAGCGGTTAAGCGCTTGCCTGTGAAGCCTAAGAACCCCGGTTCAAGGCTTGATTCCCCAGGACCCACGTTAGCCAGATGCACAAGGGGGCGCACGCGTCTGGAATTCATTGCAGTGGCTGGAAGCCCTAGCGAGCCCATTCTCTCTCTCTCTCTCTCTCTCTCTGCCTCTTTCTCTGTCTGTCGCTGTCAAATAAATAAATAAAAATTAAAAAATATTAAAAAAGATATTTTTTGCTTAATTTTTTTAAGGATAAGAATCTTTTAGGAATACAATCAGTGGCAACATGTGGTATAAATTTGAGGGTCCCTTTTGTGTTCACAAATCTATCTTTTTTCTTACATGGCCAGACATTCTTTTCTCCTGTGGTATTCTCCACTGACAGTGTCCACGCATGAAGCTGCTTCATAGACCATTACCTCCTATCCAGGCCAACAGTGGTCCTCTCTTCCTCACTTGGAGCACAGAGATGCAGAATGTGGGAAATCAGTCACGAGACAGGACCTTTCTCCAACTCACAACATTACTTAGGTTGAGTGACCCCAAGACTTCTATATAAACATCCCAGTAGCTTCTGTTTCTTAGGCTGTAGAACCACAATAAATGTAATTCCTTCCTCCTCATCTTTACCTCTGAAACTTTTACAAGTTAAACAGAGAATGATTCCATTTACTCGATTATTCTTCTCACTATGAACATGTTCTCTTCTTTCTCAGTGATGAAACAAAATGTCCACAGAGATCAATGCTTACTTTGTAAGTAAGTATCAGGTATGTGCTTAATATGAGTGGAGAAGGGATCTTCTTTTCACCTCAGCCACCCCAAATGTTACTTCTCCCTGTTCTATATGCTGTTGTTTTCATGATAGAGTGTAGCCACTAGAAAAATAGTGAATTAGATTTTCTTTTATGTCCATTGATTCCTTTACCCAGAGATCATGTTTAATTGGAAACAATTAAAATAACTTTAGTTGTAATTAACTTCAATTCCTGGCCCTTTATGTAGGGTTGACTTGTTAGCAACCTTTTTTATCTTTACAAGGGGAAAGAAACTCAGGATCTGTCTCCCATGACATTTCTCAAAATATACGACATAGATTACTACCTATTCTGTTTAGGTATAAGATCACTAAAAGGGAAACTACCCATTTAGAGTTGCCTGGAAGGAACCCAATAATTACCAAATTGAAATGTAATGAGAGTGAAAACTTTATTTTGTTAGTAAGAGGTTAAATTGTTCTAGGTATAGGTGTGTATTTGGAATGGTAATGTTTTATAATGCTTAAATTTCAGTTGTACAATTGAAAAACGTCTTAGGGAAACATGTTAATTAAAAACCTGCTTGTATGTCACAAATGGAGAATTCCTTATTAGTTTACATATGGCTATGTGCCTGTTTGAGAGCTGTGCATTTTTTTATACAAAATATAGTTGAAAATGGGTCATTGGAGGATACACTCAGTAATTTAGAGTGTTCATTTTTGTTTTGTTTTGTTTTTGAGGTAGGGTTTCACTCTAGCCCAAGCTAACCTGGAATTTGCTATGTAGTCTCAGTTTTGAACTCACAGTGAACTCACTCCTACCTCTGCCTCCTACATGTTGGGGTTAAAGGCATGTGCCACCACTCCTGGCTCACTGTGTTCTTTTTGACAGACAGCTCTGATGTTATATTAGTTTAAAAAATAAGTTCAAGTGTTAGAAATAAGTTCTAGTATGGATTTTTATTAGATAATACTAGCTTAAAAGTCAACTACCAACTTCAGAGCTCCAAATCTAGCTGAACATTATCCTATTATATATTATCCATTGCCTAACCTCTTCTTTAGAATGAGGGATGACATAGGTATTCATACTCACATTGCAAAGATGAGGCATATGAGATGTAAAAGAGGTGAGGGTATAAGGGAGGGTTTCCTGATGCCAGCGTGGGAGTTAACTGGAGATTTTGCTGTCATTACATTTATTACCCGTGCCAATATCTGCTTATCTCAGGATCTATAATATTCTTCTGGAACTCTTCAAAAAATCAGATTCTTGTAAATTTTTGCATTTATGGTAGGTGAGGACAAAATAAGAACATACGTTCCTATTTATGTTTCCTTGAATATAGAAATAGCAGTGTGGCACACAAACATCATTCTTTTTTTAGGCTATAGTTTTATAATGATACTTTAGGTGGTTTTAGTTTGATGGAGATTAAAATAATACTTTTTATACTCTTTCAAATGAATACTTTTTGTTTATTAAGGCCAAGTGATCAATTTCACATATTTTTGCTTTGAAAAATTTCAAAGCTATGAATGAATTAAATATATCATGTAGCAAACATTGTATGCCCTAGATTCATGAGTTACCATTTGATCACATTTGCAATTTCCCTTTCTGTCTCTCATATGCAGAGATATAGTTGTCAAACTATTTGAAAATCAGTTGCCAATATCATGAAAATTCATCTCTAAATGTTTTAATAGCTATGTGATGAAGAAAAGAGAATTTTTCTTCATAATCTTGATAAGATTGTCAAACACCAAATATATGCCATTGATACAAATGTTACCTGCTATTAGCACATTTGAAAATTTACCAAATTATCCAATTATTGTACTGTATAGTTGTTTCTTTTTCACATTCATTTATTTTTGTGTTTAACATTTCCCATTTATTTTATATTTAAATTAATTTACTTTTAAAACTATACACATAAAATTTCACATGTTAATGAGTTAGGATGCAGTGTTTAAATTAGGTTAATCATATATATCTCCTCATACATTATACTTGTTTGTGATAAAACTTTAAAATCTTTCATTCTGCTTTTTGAATTATGGTGCATTATTATTTTCTATAGTCACATTACCATGCCGTAGTACACATACCTTCCCTACTAGCTCTAACTTTGAGCCCACTGACTCACCTTTCTCTCTCCCCCTTTCTTCTATTCCCAGCATCTAGTAACTACCACTGTGTTCTCAATTTTGATAACATCAACTATTTTTAATTCTACTTATGAGTGAGATCATGTGGTACTTCCCATTCAATATCATTCAGTTTTAAAAATCTAATTAATTTAATTTATTTGGGGGAGAGAGAGTCGGGGGGAGAGGGAGCGGGAGAGAATGGGCATGCCAGGGTCTCTAGCTACTACAAATTCAGATTCTGGCTTATGTGGGTACTGGGGAATCCAACCTGGGTCCTTAGGCTTCCCAGACAAGTGCCTTAACTGCTAAGGCATCTCTCCAGCCCTCATTCATATTGTAATGGCTAGACAGTATTATACTGTGTTTATGCCCCATATATTTATCCATGAATCAGGTTGTTCCATCCTTTGACTAATGTGTACAGTGCTACATTGTATATGGGAACACAGATTTCTCTTATGTGCTGCTTTTATTTCCTTGTGTGCATGCTCAATAGTAGGGTTATTGGATAATGTTATTGTTCTACTTTCACTTTTGTTGTGGAATTTTCAAGTTTCATTATTTTTCCATGGTGGGTGAGCTAATGCACATCTCCACCAACCAAGGTTCTCTTCTCTCCACGTCCTAGGTATGGGTGATACCTCATTGTGGTTCAGTGTTGCATTTCTCTGGTGACTAGAGATTTGTTGAGGGGGATGGTTTCAACTTAGGATTCCCTTAAGAACCATCCAACATAATTGTGACAACTGAAAGTGCCTCCCTTTGTATTGTATATTTGATTTGCATAAGTATGCAGGTCTTTTTCAACACTTGCTTTCTTCTTCCATGCCATGCTTCCATGACACCTGCCTGAAATACATCTCACTTTCTGTGCAAGATAGGACTTTCTTGGCACCTTTTGAAGGCTTATTTTAACTTTTCTAGCATGTTTTACATAAAATTTAAAAAGTAACATATTTCAAGGCATACTGTTTTTAGTATATTTATGGTGTCCCATTGTTAACATGGTAAGACTTCTTGCTGATGTTGGCACCAACTATTGAAGAACAAAGATATTTTTCTTTTTGTTCCAGATCACCTTTCTGTTTGACAGTATTTTAAAGTTTCTTTAAATGGATTTTTCATATTACTTGTTTTCTTCTAAGTTCTTAAATTTTTTGGTTGGCTGTCATAGTTTCTCTTCCATTATGCCCACTAATTACTAGTTTGCACGTATATGTAGAGTCCATTCTTTTGTGAATAGTAATTGTCTTTGTACCTGTCTGAATTTTAATTTGGTTTCAGGTTAGTCAACAAATTATTTTGAGTTTTGCATGTGTACTATCATCTATCATGTCACTTTCAAATAGAATACCTTAATTTTTCTTGTATATTTTTAGGTCTCCAATTATTTTTTTCTTAACTAATATCAGTGATCAATATTCACATATGGGGTTATAACTAGGTGTTGTAAAAACAATTGCCTTGTTCCCAGCCATAGAGTGACTTCATAGTATTCCCCATTGAGTCAATTAAGTCAAATATTGACTTTAGGACATTTCCTGCCTGACCCCCCGCCAGTCTTACTTAGAGTAGCTAAATACAATGATTCCCCTTTCATGTTTTTTTTTTTTATTAGTCAGTTCTGTATTCAGCAAATACAGTCAGTTTGGTACCATTATTAGGCTCATCCGTGACCTACCCCCTCCCCTTGGCCCCTCCTTGTTGAGGTATATGGGTCATGCATTGTGGAGTTAGCCCACAGTTATGGGTAAGCTAAATGTCTCTGCATATCATGACCCAACATGTGACTCTAACATTCTTTCCGCCCCTCTTCCGCAAAATTTCCCTGAGCCATGTTGGGCTCATTTTTGGTCTGCTTCAGTGATGAGGTGTTGGGGGCCTCTGAGGCTCTGGCTCTCTGATTTGGTAGGAGTTGATTTTTCTCTATGCTGATCTCCTTCCCCCTTGTGCTGGTATCCGATTCATCAGGAAAACAGCCCCCTTGCTTGTTTCTCCAATTTTTCTTAGTTTCAGCCGGGGCCCTTTTGAGGTATGATGGGGTGGCTCTCTCCTTAGGGTCTACATCTATCTGAAAAAGAGAAGCAGATTCTCCAACGGAGAGTAAGTTAGCACCAGGACAAATGAGATAACCCTTACTTTTTTTTTTTTATAGAGAATTTAATACGTGTAGGCCCTCTTGTAGCCCACAATTGATGGTAGCTTGATATTGGAGAGTGGGCTTATGTTTGGATCTGGTTCTGACTTGTTTCCCAGCTCCCTTTCATGTTTTTAACATCTATTAGCACAATCATTTGGTTTTACCTTTTATATTTATTAATGTTATAATGTACACTAAATGTTTTACAATTTTTAAAGTACCCTTACCTTCTCGAATAAATACCATTTGCCCATGTGTTTTTGTATTCATTGTTGTACTGCATTTGAAAATATTTATGTATAATTTTAAAGAATTATTCAAAAACCTTATATCCCTTTTTCACTACTGTTAAAAACTTTAGATGTCTTCCTTCCCCTAAAAATTAGATTCAGAAAGTTTCTGCTCTAGAATTACTTAATAGATGTGTTGAAAGTACCTCATAAAACTACCATGGCACTCTATACATAGAAGCTATTTCTTGATAATGTTCTGTATTTAATCTGTGGATATTCTCTATTTATCATTTCATTCTCCTGAGAGAAATTTGGTAAAAATATTTTCTCAGGGAACTATGCATTTGAGTTAGATTTTTAAGTTGATTTATACAGAATTGTACAATTTAGTCATGATTTTTTTTTTCAGTTTACCTTATTTCAATGTTATTTTCTCTCCTGTAGTTTTGTTTTATAATATTATCTTTTCTTCCTTTTGATTAGATTAACCAGCTATTCCCATTTTCTAATTTATTAATCAGTTTTTGTTTCTTTTTGTTTTTGTTTATATTTATTCTTGTATATTTATCTGAATGATTTAATTTATACCCCAAAATTCTGATGTGTAGTATTTTAACTGAAGTATTTTTTCGAATTGTAAATTTATTTTAGTCTCTCTTTTATGCTTAAGAAACTATAACTGGAGAATTTTAAAATTTGGGTTACAATGGCTTAAAAGTATGCTGATAAACTTATGGGCATTGTAGCCAAGTTTTAACTTTTCCTCCTCATATAAGGTATTGAAATTTATTTATTTATTTATTTACTTTTGTTTTTCCCATGTAGAGTCTCATGCTAGCCCAGGCTGTTCTTGAATTCACTATGTAGTCTCAGACTTGCCTTGAAATCACAGTGATCCTTCTACCTCTTCCTCCTGAGTGCTGGGATTAAAGGTGTGTACCACCATGCCTGGTTTGAGATTTTTTTTAATTGTGCCTGAAATATGTTACATTTTTGTAAATATTCTGTGTTTCTTAAAATAATGTGATTATTTTTTACATGTGACAGTAGGTATAGCTTCTCAGTCTTTGGTCCCCTACTTGCTTATCATTTATTACTTTATTCGCACATATATTTTTATAACTAGGCTACTTTTTCTTCGTTCTCTATACATAGTAGGGGTTAAAAATTTCCTTTGAATAATGCAGGATGATCTGTTTGATAGCATCCTTGTAGTTTGTTTTCTAAACTTGGAAAGTGTGTTATTTGTTTCATATAAATTCATGCCTCATATCATATGACTCATGTGAATTTTTATCTTTAGTATAATATAAAGCTGTTATTACAATATACATTTAGCACTTTCTGGCCATGATCATGTTTGGGAATTTCCTGCTATCCTCTTGCCCATCCCACCATTGTCAGCATTTATGAATCATTTCCTTTTAGGGATTTGTATTTCATACAGTGTAGCATTGGATTTTATTTGTATGCTGACTTGGAACTCTCTTCTTTATGCTAATAAAATGTTGAAGCCATTTATACTTACTGATAAAACATTATTTTAATCTCAACTGCTCTATCTTTTAT